>MVAQ01000180.1:0-45045 GCA_014825775.1 Krasilnikovozyma curviuscula | reverse complement strand
GGTCAGAGACGCGAAGACGTCAAGTGCCGCCATGTGCTCGAGCAGGTAGCGAGAAACAGACCACCCTTGTGTGCCGGCCGTCGTCGAGAAGAGTATCGCTTCCGGTCCACCACGAGCTTTGATCGACAGGAGTGCAAATGAGTACACTTCACGCCATTCAGAATTCCCGGCCAAAATCTGTTAGAGAGTGATTTTCTGATCAGGCGCAGACGTGATGGATTCATGACAGTGGTTTAACTCACGTCGCAACTAATCATCAGAACAGCGGCAGCCAAAAACTCATTCGACTTGAACTCAAGATCATCTACCGATGCCTTCCTAAGCTCTCTCACAGCAACCTGCCTGTAACCTCGGGATTCGACGCAAGTGAGAGGTTTCATGTTTTGAGCTTGTGTCGGATCTTGACCATTCAGAAAGACAAGGTGGGTCGTTCCAAGGCAGAGCAGCGTATTTTTCAGTGAGTGTAGTGAGTGTGGAGTGATGACATTGGATGAAACTAAGATTGGACTTATGAACCGGAAGAACGGATTATATTTTCCGTCTTCATCGGCGTAGAGGATGCTGGTGGACCATGACAATACGTGATGGATGAGCCTACATTCATTTGGATCTGGAAACAACTCCTTGAGGAATTCTGGTGAAGGAGTATGAGGTGATAATTTGTACAGTGACATCTTGGTCTGGTTGAGAGCCAAAAATCTGGCCGGGATAAGAGTATTGGTGAAACTGGAACTTGCGCTGGGGTCGAGAGCTGAGAGCGGGAGGGGAAGTTGAGAGGTAGATGCGACAGATTCTGATGGTGATTGTAGATCTGGTAGAGGAGTCTTGACAGCGGCGGGGCTTTCATTATGTGGTGGTTCGACAGGCTCCTTTGGTTTCCGCTTTCGGTAGGTCCTTCCAGGTTCAATCTCTTCAGTTCCAAACACAAAAACTGTCTTCTTGGGGTAGACACACTCTGCACCCTGATACGGGAAAGGACGGCGTTTTCGCTCAGCGGCTTGTTACTTTTGGGGATGGCTAGAACTAAGGGCTCACATATCTCTCGCATCTTGTACAGACTGGTTTACTCTCATCACATTTGACCCTACGTACACGGCACGACGCACACCCTGTGCGGCATCGGCCAGCTTTCTTTGATTTGGGTTTCGAGGCTTTTTGGCTTTCCACTGGAGAAATTGCGGACGACGAAGAAGAAGCTGGCATGGTTGGGAAAGCTACGACAGCAATGTTGTCACAGCGGTTACGTTAGTGTGCTGAGTCTTCTTCGACGAACAGAGCGAGTAATACCTTACTGTTTCTGCCTCAACGGAGGACTGAAGGCCAGTGGTGGAAATACGAAGATACAGGCAAGTGTAGAAGCACCTTTCTTTTCAGTGAGTGAGATTCACTGATTTTACAGCGAGTAATGAGAAGTGGATTGTTGCAGCAAGAACAGATTCTCTCCTCGTCTTACTCGAGAGAACTCTGCGCAGAGTGGCAATCTTCAGTCACCGGGTTCATGGAGCTCCTTGAAACACGTTGTTCTAACACTTCACAAATTAGGTTTGTTTGTACAGGAAAGGTTTAGGGAAAAGGTCAAGTCGTTCATGGCTCGCCTAGCTCTGCGAATTAGATGGGGACCTTCTCCATATCCAACAATTACAAATCACAATCACCCAATGAGCTCTTCTTCCTCTTCAGCAGTCAAAAACTCGAATTCCTCTACCTCAGTCTCAAACTGTTGTAGATAATATGGATTTCCAAAGTCAATAGCTGCGACCAAGTCAAAGATAGAGGAAATCGTGCTCTCACATCAACATTGTCCAGCAATGAAACATCAGTCTTAGGTTTTGTGCTCATCGAATATATCCTCTCCGGGACTTCAGGAAGAGCAGCACCAGCATTGGCTAGTTGCTACCAGCGGTCAATAATTGGAAGAAAAGAGAGCAACGCAAGACTAGATTAGTCTTTCGTTTCGCGAGAGATCAGGAAAAGAACTGAAAAGACTAACATCGGCTGCCTCGTTTCCAACCTCGCCGTTGTGGGCTTTACAATGAACAAACGTAACTTTACCTTAAAGTAAAAAAAAAAAGCGCAACAGATCAGTACTGACAACCGCGACGCAGTTCCCGGGTCTCTTCATAATAACAGATACTCACTAGGGTGTGATTCCAGAAGTGCAGCCAAGTACTTCAGCATATCCTGGTTAAGAACGTCGTTGCCTGAAGCGTTCTTCCACCCTCGTCTTTCCCAACCAGGAAGCCATTTCGTCATGCCTAGACAGCAATACAGTTAGGAAAGAGATTAAAGACCACTGTGAAATATATCAAAATTTCCTCACTGTCCATCGTGTACTTTGAATCTGTTCTGATCTCGAGAGGGATGTCTTTCATTGGACAGACTTCCAGAGCGCGAATGACGGCCTGATTACAGTGTAGTTAGCCTCGAGATGATGGGTGCCATGAATCGAAAGTTTGTGAGCTACTGACCAGAATCTCTCCTCGGTTATTAGTTTGCGCCGTCCCAGGCACTCGCTCAGAGACGTTGCTGCGAAAGCGCAACAGGTTAACATTCATGCTTTGAATTCAAATTTAGATCACATGACGTACTATGGATTTTTGTTACCCCAATAAGCACCACAACCTGCTCTAGCGCCTACTTGGCCGTTACCTCTGCTGCTTCCATCCGTGTAAACCACCAGCTTCCTCACTTTAGACGCATTCGAGTACCAAAACCCATTTTCGGTACACAGATCTTTACCTTGGGAGTCGGATAATCTTCGTTTTACTGTTGGCCGTCCATTGAGGTCATCTTCCTCCTTACGCTTCACTGCTCTGTTGCCTGCGTTTGCATAGGCGACAGCGTCGGCTTCGACAGAGAACTTCTGGTACTTGGCTCCTGCGTATCCAGAAACTTGGACGAGGCATTCATCCCTGTGACGGAATATTGAACATCAGCTTCTAATGTGTTAAGCCTTGGAGAGAGTATTTACCAGGTGAGATAGACCCCAGGAACACGCCCAACGTTCACTGCATAGAAGCCGCTCTTGTATTTCATGGAGTTTTCGGAGGAAGCTGATTTTGAAGAAGATGCTGCAACAGGTACTGATCTACTCGAGGATGCTGTTTTTGAAGGATCAGCATTGTTGCTGCCCACGCCGGCGAACACTTCTGCCTCTGCTCGAGTTCCAAATTTCTTGAATACAGCTTGTGGAAATCCTGACGTCTGGGACTGACATTCATCCCAGGTCAAGTAGACTCCTGGATTGAAGCCCTTCTTGACAGAGTAGAACCCTGCTTTTGCCCTGGGCGAAAAAGGACAAGCTGATTCTAAAACTGAAGGGGGGCAGATAACTGACTGCAACTCACATCCCGCTGGTAGACAAGCAGCGACTCGTCAATCCTCGAGGCAGTAAATATAGCTTTAGAATGTTGGGCGGCAAGGACACAAAGCGTGAACAGACCCGAGTGGGTGTCAGTTCACACATAACAATTAGCTTCTACACTGTGATCTCGCACAATTTCAAAAAAGGTCATGAAGGAAGGCAGAATACATATACAGACAAGGTATCACAAAGTGAAATATGAGAGAAAAGACAATGTGTTGTTGTTTTAGCCAAAAATGTAAAGTACAGTCCGTTCTGCGAGCAACGCAACAGGCAAGAAAGCAGATGATGGGAGCATAATGTACTAAAGAGTACTATATGTAATATGAATAACTCAGTTTATCTTTTCAGTATTGAAATGTGGGTTTTGATGATCTAGGTCCTGTGAGGTCATTTCGTGGTGTCTGTCGATATGCTAAGGTCAGTGGAATTAGTGGAAGAACCTTTTCTTCTTTGGCTCCTCTGTGGCTTCAATCTTGACATGATCGTGATGATCTGTCGATCCTCCAGAATGGGAGCAGCAGGAGATGGATTTGAGCCACTCATCTCCTTCGTCGACCTCTTCGTCCTCACCGACTGGTGATCGCCGACCAGGAGGAGTATCTAAAGATAAAGATAAAGAAGAAAAAAGAGGAAATCAAATGAGGCTCTGTGGACAAGAAAGACAGTCCCACTCACTCATTCCACCACCACATTCGGCACCACCGCAAGCGCAAACAAGCTGATCCGTTCCCTTCCCTCTCAACAGATCACTGAGAGTGCATCTCATTGCAGGGTCCACACACATCATTCTCATGATAGCTGGCCGGGTTTCTCTCGGGAGCAGCCTGAAGATAGAATCTGCGCTGTTGCCCATGTCTTGGAATGGGTTCGTTGCAGATCTTTTAAGTGCAGTCGACGACGCTGGCACTTCTGGAAGTGGAAGCGTAGAGTTTGGAACTGGAGTTGCTAGTCCTTCTTCAGTCCAAGCAGGTGGTCGTGGTGAAGGTGGTCCCAACGGCGAGGTTACCGCTCTCTGTCTGGCGGCGTTGTGTGAGGGGTGAGCTGCAGCCAGTCCAGCTTTCACCAGGTCGGCTTCGAAGTTGGCGTGATGTCTAGGCTGTGGACTACCCACTCGGTCAATGTTGGTTTGGTATCTCGACGCTGGCTCGGATGCAGTCTCTTCGCCTGGTCGATCCATCTCTAATACACTTGGATCCATCTCTTCCACTGGCGAAGTAACAAATTGTGGAGAAGGCTGATGTATTTGGGGCGGAAGAGCGGTGACTTGAAGAGACATCTTCATGCGAGCCATATCCCGTTTTTTGTCTTCCTCAGTCTTGATATTTGGGTTGGCTGGAGCGCTGGTGTTGGGGATGTCCATGGTGGAACCAGTAGCTGAATAGACAGAGACGTTATCTCCGTTGATGCTTTCAGGCTCATCTCCTATAGTAGCACCAGGGAGCCAGGCTTGAACAGCGGTTCCTCCTGTCGTCGTGGCTGCAAGGGAGTCGGTATCACTCTTGTCGATTGAGGAAGGAGACTTCTTCACTGGCGCCTGTAGATCTGAACCTGGAATTGCCTTCACCTTTGGCTTTTCTGGGTGTTGGCACAGCTCTGGGTGAGTGTTGACAAAAAGCTTGAAGCTCATATCGGTCTTGGCGTCTGGCAGTTTCCATGGGAACCTGCGTAGTATCATGCAGAGGAACATGATGCCGCAACTCCAGACGTCGGTCAACCGTGGGTCGTATTCCTCATCGTGCAAGACTTCAGGTGCCAGATAAGGGTCTGAACCAACTATTCCAGTTGCTGGAACGCTGTGTTTACCAGGGTACTGGAAGACAGTTGCCGTGCCGAAATCGATTAACTTGACAACATTGTCAGAGGTCATGACACAGTTATCGAGCTTGAGGTCTCGATGAGCAAGACCCATCCCATGCAGGTAGTCCACACCATCAATGATTTGGCGGAATACACAGTAAATCTCTGGACGAGTCATTTTACCAGACATGACGACGGAAAAGAGATCGTACGGTGCGTATTCCATTATCTAAAAAAAGAGAAGTCAGATCCAGAAGTAAACAAGAGATGAAGGAAAAAGAAAGACACCTACCTCGTAGTAATGGCCATGATCGTTAACAATGTCGACTGTTTCAATGACATTTACGTGCTTCAACGTAACTCCAACGCAGAACTCAGCGGTAACCTTCTTCTGGTACTCCTTCTCGCTTTCACCCAACCTTTTGGGTCTGAACTCTTTCACAGCGTAAACACCGCTATCACCACCGTGTTTACCGTTGCTCGGCTTGGAGATCAACCTCACAGTACCACCTGCCCCAGATCCAAGAGTACGACCCCATTTACCGTACTTCTTTGATAGATGGACTTGCGTGACGTGGGCAAGGGAAGGTGCTGGGTTATGATGATGGAGAGCCGCAAGGCTGCCGTTCTGAGGAGTGGACGCACCGGAGAAGGTGGGGGTGTGCGTGCCAGTGGATGTACCACTAGCCTGGTGTTTTGGAGCTGGTGCTGCAGTCATCTTTGCTTCTGCCGAAGGTTGCACTGGTTTGGAAGAAGCGGTTACCTCAACACCCAGTGGCGAGTGCGAGTGGTGCGAAGACGCTTGAGGACGACCCGAATGGAGTTGAGCTGCTTGAGGCGGAGCTGGAGGGATGAAGATGTTGGATGGAAGACTGGGACTCCCATCCGGAGTTGTTGCGTTACTTGATCGTCGTTGCTGCCCGTTAGGCTGGGCGGACTGGTCATCTGAGTGGTTAGGAGAATTGGCGCCCGAATTCACAGCCGTGTTGATTCCATTGGTTCCAATACCCAAGATGGCGTGATGTTCTTTGTGAGGATGTGGAAGGCTCTTGTCATGGCCCTCTGGGTGTTTGATGTGATGATGAAGGAACCGTTTGAGGTCGTGGAGTGGACCGGCGTGATGCTTCGGTAATCGAGTAGCTTGAGCTGAAGGTGGTGGAGATGGATGCTGGCTGTGGTTCGGAGAAGATGGAGCTGTTGATGCGAAGCCTGAAGATTCTTTTCCATGAGAGAAAATTGATGATGCTGAGCGTTTGGTAAAGTTGAACGGCTTCTTGGACACTGCCGCGGGTGGCATAGGAATGTGCTGAGGGTGCTCCTTGCGCGGGTGAGCTGGTTGTTGAAGAGATGCTGTGTCGGTAGGAGTGACAGGAGCCTTTTCAGATACGGTTGGGGTTGTCATTAAAAATCCGGAGGTTGAAGTGGTGACAAATTGGCGGCGGGGAAGCGAACGAGAAAAAGAGCATCAGCATGGGAACCTGATCGTGGTAACGGGGAGTAAATCTAAGAGACCCAATAACGGTCATCAATGACCGAGAACTGCTGAGGAAGCAGGGGTGTCGTAGCACGACGACAGCGACTATTCGAGATGGCGTCGGCTACGGCGCCATCTCGCAAGGTCCCTTCTTTGTCGAGTATCGCATTCGTAATGGTCGCTTCTCAGTCGATTTTTCAGCTGAGCAAATGAGTCACCGCAGCAGAGGGGTCAAAGGCTCAACCCAGAGAAGGAGCCATTTCGACGATCCACACTTCGGACCTTGGACAAACGTGGTGGAGCAGGAGCGATTAGAAGCGTGGACTCACAGATTGGGCTATCAAAACCTTTTCCTTGAAGGCATCTGACACCACCTCAGCACTACTCTTCAAAGGAGCCGTCTCTCCTCCTCCGGAATAGATCTTTTTTGACCAGGAAGGAGAGCGTGGTGTCATGGTGAGCATCGTGAAAGCGAGCCGATGGGTGGACGAGAGCGCAGAGAGCAAGCAAATTGAATGGGTATTTTAAGTGTTGATTGGCAGTTAACAGGAGGAGCAGGTGATTGTTTTGATTTATACCAAGAGAAGCCAGCGAAAGGAACAAAAAAGACCGGTGGTTGAAAAAATTAGAGTCAGCTCCAAGCCCAGGGTGAAAAAAGGTCTTGAGTAGGGATGGGGACGAACCTGGCCTGCTTCCACTCCTCCGAGAGGTTGAGCCTTCTCAGCAACCACAGCCATGACCAGACAGCAAGTTCCTTCAGTGAGTTAATAGACGAGCGGGTAGCAAAGACAGCTTCAGTATCACTGGGGTTCGTCGTTCAGGGAGCCAAGCCGATGGATTTCTTGGAAAGCCTTGGGAACGTTCAATTCAAGGAAGCAAGGGCTACAGTAACAGAGCCAGTTTCGCTATTGCGTGGAAATGCTCAGGAATGGTGGAACACAAAACAGGATGGGGTCGAGGAGTAACAGCTGGCCTCCCAATGTGTAAACGCCTCATCAGTCATCGTCTCGGACGAGGGACGCCGGAAACTTGTTTTCTTCGACGACAACAAAACAAACAGATGCTCAGGTACAAAGGGATGGGCCTTCTACAGAGATTATCTACCGAACATTTCTCTGATGGTGGGAAAAGAAGCGTTAATTCTTGTCGCTCGAGAGTGCTGCACCCGAAATAACCAACTCAGCCGGCCCTCAAAAATCCCCTTGAATGGCTCAGCTTGCTATCTCTTCCGCTTTGGCGTATCACAATCCCTGCAGAACCATTTGCCTTGAGGCGCTGCTGACAATCCCTGTTTGTTGATAGTCAGTTATTTGTTACTACAATTCCGGCGGAAAGAAAAACACAGTGTGATGATCTGGGTTCTACTTACTGTACAGCCAAGATGAAACCACTCCAGTTTGCAGTCATCATTGTCACAAGCAATCATCTGTTTAGAGGGAGAGACTATCAACTTCAGGACTGAATTAATCCGACGCTTTTTCGAAGGACGATACTTACATTTCCGTACGACACTTGATTGCAATAACAGTAACGAGGTTCATTCCTAGACCAAAGAAGAGAAAGGAGCGTTAGTAATCTGCGAGAGAGCACATTTGAGCCCAAACTCACGGATCGATTGCCATTCCTCCATCGCCCCCACCAAGCTCCTTCATCATGTTATCTTCGAAGTCTCCATTTCCAGAGCCCTCAGCAACACTATCTGTCTTCTTCGCCTGGGAATTGTCTTTATTATTCTTTTTGTTTTTCCCTTTCTTCTTAGACAGCTGTGTTAGAGCTGCTGGAGAGGAAGAGACTGCATGAGTCTGTCCCGCTTGACTGGCGACTGCCATTGTTGCTGAGCTGACTGAAGCGTCAAGAGATCGGATATGTCTATCAACCTGCTCAACTCAGGGGGAAAGTGTAAGCGTATCCAATGCCAAAGAGATGATCAACTGGGAGGTTGGAGTACGCACCGTATTGTAGCCAGCAACCGCCAGAGCTACTTTCTCTTCACAGTTCCTAATAATTTCCCTGCTCAAAAATTCAATTCTGGCCAAAAGGCCGACAGGGTCTGGGTGCAGCTGAGGTGGAAGCGGTCCAAGTCGGCCTTGCTTAGAAGACTGAGAGGATGCTTCTGCGATCTCGCAGTCAGCACCTTGATCCTGAGCAGCTGATGGCTTGGAAGACGAAGCAACTGCTTGTACATCTAATTCAATGGCCTGTTCCGTGGCGACAGCTTCGAGAGTTGGGTGATATACTAGGTTTGAAGGAGGAGGTATCTCTGATGCTGATGCTACAGGCATAATATCTGATAACCATACCAAGAATAGAGTAGACAGGAAGAGATGGTCAGTGTTTGATTGTGCAATGCCCGTGTATCTCAACAGATGAAAACAAGAAATCGTGAGCTCACCATCCCTCGCTGTAGCAGCATCCAGTGCACCCTGTACTGTCGCAGTGGTCTGTTCTTTATTATTACCACCTTCCCGCTGAGAGTTCTTTATCTCAGCATCGACATCTTTGTCTGACGGTGCGACGTCCGACGGCGAGGGTTGGCTAGCGACGTAAGTTCGATGCGCTATGTATTGACGGAGCAGGCCTTGAAGCTCTTGAGAATGAACTAAAGAGTATAAGAGCAACATGAGGGAAATACTCAAAACGATAGTCTTTTGGGAATGTCACGTACCAATTGTCTCGTCTTCGTGTTCACGCAGAAGAGTGAAGTTTCTGTGTAATTCCAAGGGCAGTTGTTCAACGACTGTCAAAAGTCGAAGACAACATTAAGAAAGAGAAGTGAAGTAAAGGGAAGGTGGGAGAAGAGCTCACTTTCAAACTGTTCCATTCTAAACTCTTCCCAAACTGGGTCCTCGTTATCCTCGTCGGCTTCTGACTCTGGATTTGGAACTTCGGTCGCTTTCTTGGGACTACTACCAATAACTTCACCTTTGCTGAGCACTAGTCCAAGAGACATGGGTTCCTCTACTACCTCCGTTTCGGACTTGTCGAGGTCCATGATTTCATGTTGCGTCGGTGCTGAATGTTGCCTCGTCTCAAGTGGATCCCGCTTGATTTCGTCTAATTCTGCAGCGTTAATATCAGCATGACCATTTTGGGACTGATCTGCTGCTGGTATTGGTTGCAGAGTGTTTCCTTTGCCAGGACTGATCGGTGGGACAGCAACAGTGCCGGTATTGAGCAGCTCGTTCTCGTAGACGTAGCCTCTCATGCTACCCCTCCTCGGTGCCAGAGCAGCTGGATTTTCTCGTTCATTGTGTTTCTTTGGAGAGGGAGGGGGTTGTATTGTTTCATCCCCAAAGCGGGTAGAGTGCTTGATTGTTCTCTTTGGGCGTGAGGGCGATTTCGTCGAATCTTCAACGAACTGAGTGTACGTTGAAGAGGTAGAACTGCCTAGAGACTGGACAGAAGAAGAGCGAGGTCTCTTTCGACTCGACATCCTCGAAGACCAAGTAGAAGAGGTTTTTGAGTTCGAGTTAAGCAAGCCACCTATACCGGACCCAGCGAGCCTCTGCGCGTTCACTCTGCGCGTTCACACTTTAGTTCTCATTTTCTTGCCTTGCAATACCTAGTACGTACTCCAGAAGTTGGGGATATGATCTCAGGAGATAAAGGCTAATCAAGCCGCCCTGCTCTGCCCTTCTTCTTCAGCTCCACTTCTTCCTTGCTCACTGCCAACAGACTACCTGTTCTTTTAGCTCTCTCGAATGCCTGTCTCACATTAGCCGGTGCTGCAGAAATGAAGGGAAGCTTCTGCCCTCTACCACGCTTCTTTGAGCTGTATCCTGGGCCTTCGTAGTTGAGTAGTTCGTGAGGTGGATTCAAATGTGGCCACGCCACGTACCTGACACAATACAGGCATTAGTTTTCGCTAAAACAAAGAGAGACAATAGCAAACGTACTCAATTCCATTACCCCATATGTAGTAAAATGACATGAAGACAACGCATATCCAGAAGAATGCGACCGGAATGCTAACCCCACCTGTTCAAAGTAAGATTCGGGTCTCAGGATCACAGCGCCATAAATAAACAAATGAGGATAGTTACCCTTTCCATTTCCAACTAAAAGCACCGAGAGAAGAACCAGAGAAGATATGAACAGCACCCATGGCATTACTTTCGTAATTGGCGGTCGTACATCCGAGAATTGAGTTGAGGATCCTTTTCGCATAACGAATGCACCGGTGAGCAGATCATACGCATCCTAAAAAGTATCCACAGGATATGAGCCATAAAATTCTCAAAGAAAACGGCGAGCTACTCAAAAATGATAAGCCAAACTGACCTGTCGCTGGCCGTCAAAGAAGTTTCCATACGCATATCTTTTTATACTCCTCCATCCATCCACTAGAGCACCTTGCTTGGTCCTTTTCCCAGTTCTTGTAAAGTCGGTTTTCAATGCTCCAGTGAAGGAGTAAGCGTTGGAAACGGCGTCTGCATGATCTGCCCAAACGTTTCTGAATGTCCACATGAAAGCTGCATGACTATCGATTGATTCTGACGGTGATAGAATTCCACATTCCTGAAGCTGAGATTGAAGCACACGTTTTGCTAAAGCGGATTGAACAACGTTGGTTCGATCAAGGGAATCCATGCCTGACATGACGAGTGAAATGAGCTACGCAATGCGTCGGTACAGAGAGTGTTGACTCACAGTTTGACCTTACAACAGACTTCTGAAGTCTTCGTGGTTCAGGCAACACATTCTTCTCGCCAGTCTTGATACCACTGTGGAAGTATCTGAAAAATTAGAGACAAGATGTGCTCAATCACTAACAAGCAAAGGGTAGAAGATAGGAGATAAAATATGCCTTACCCTTGAGCATCTAGATCTTCCCTTAGTCGATCGAATAAAGAGTTGATACGGTCGTATCGCATTCCCTTACACTCGCCATGGAAATCAAAATATTCGTATCGCGCTTTAGGCTCTCCAACCATGATGAGGGCAGTCTCAACGGCCTCCTTGATTGGCTTCTCGTATCCGTGAGAGTTGATAAGATTAATGAGAATTACGGGCCCATAAAGAGCTATCTGCTCTGTAAGATGCGCTCTCAATGCTGATTCCTAGAAATAGAGAGGTCAAAAACAACACGCATGGGGTTGCAGTGAAGCGAGCACTTACAGTTTCAGGTAGATCCATCACTTGGAGATCAGGCGTATACCTGAGATTGTTGATTTGAGCCCAAAAGACAGGTGCACTACCTCTGACCTGCACATAACTAAACTGTTCTTTGCCTTCCACTCTTCCTGGTAAGTTGGCAGGCGGCGGGTCGTACAAGATGATTTGCTCCGTCTCGTTATAGTTTGAGGTGTTTCCGTCTTGATCTATTCCCCTTGAGAAGAAACGAGTTCCAGCACGATGTCGAGAACGACGCGATATCAGGCCAAACAGGAAGGTTTTGGAGTTTATGGTGCAAGAATGCAATGCGAAAGCTAGAAATCACCATTCAAATAATCAGACAGTGTGACTCTAACACTTGAACAATATGCTCTTACAACCAAATAGTACTGGAAGAGAAAACCTGCTCAGCTACGCGAGGTCAAAACAGTAGAGTCAGCATTCAGAGTGAGCAACAGAGTGCAAAGCAGTACCCACGTCTTGTCGGCTACCATTTCCTTTACTGAACTCCATAAAGTGGTTCATCATGTGCTTGTTCCAGAAGAACCTATCATCCGCCCTTTCTCCAATTCCACCTAGGTAATCGATGCCTTTCCCAGGCGGTGCTGCTCGCTCCTGTCGATATTGCCTCTCCAAGCTGTTTGTGAGATCCCAGCCGTAAGAGAACAGCAGTTGTCCTCCTAGGTTCCTCAAACCGGTTTCCACTATCGATAAGAGACGTGATTCTACAGGATGTGAGAGGAGAAATGCAGACGATGAACCTAGTGAAATTGGAAGCAACTTGAACTCGGTTGCCTGATAAATGTCGTGGGAGAGGAGCCTAGCTACTGGAACTCTCGCTGTAATGAGAACGAGGAAATCACCTAAGAAAAACAACAGAACCCAGTCAGCATAGGATCTGGCTATCCGTACAGGAGAAATTCAGTGGAGTAGCTCACTGGTTGCTAGCGAAATCATTCCCATTATACCGTAGATTGCCATAACCTTTTCTGGACCCAGAGGAGCCCCCCTTACAGCAGCTATTGAGTCATTTCGTTCAAGAGAGCGTTGATGATTGATTTAATTTGAGAAGGGTATCAGTAATGATGGGCCATCGCTATGACAAGCGAGTCCGAGCTGCTTCACTCACGGTTCAAGGTGATGTCTCCTGTCCTCCTATCGACCTCTAGGGTCTGTCTGTCATGACCGGATTTTTCTATGCCGCCAAAAGCAGTGATAGATGAGCTTTCCACCGGTTCAAACACCTGAACAAAGAAGTCTTGGGTTAGAAAGCGGAACTAGGAACGACAAACTCTGGACGCTGGGAGAAGACTTACATATGTATCTGGACCGGTGTATAAGTTCAGCTGGTGATGTAATGCTTTGTTCCCAGCAGCCATGGCACAAAGGGAGAGACTTTCAGCCAAAGGCTGAACTTGAGATCCTGACCGTCTGCGGTCAACCTTTTCTATGCGCGGACACCGGTATCCGAATCACCTCTGAATCTAAACTATCAGGTGGGGAATATATATACGAGAGGAACTATTCGAAGGCCAAGAGTCCACTTTCTGATTGATTATCTGGATAAGAAGCAGAAATTAGGCTGAATCTCGCATCAATTTGATCAGGTACCCTGACTTAACTCAAAGAGCCTGTGGCCACCATCTGAAGTCGTACTTCTAATCCAAGTGTCTCTAAAGAGAGTGCTCCGGAGACTACCCCAGCAAACCGCGCTGACCATTCCAGTCCACTCTTCTCAGCCCCTTCGCAGCCCCGAACTTAATTGACCCCACAAGACATCATCTCTCAGTCTCGACAGCTGCTACCTGTCTTTCCCTTCTTCAAGATAGCTAAACCCCAGCCCCTCACTTAAATAAGCCAGTATATACCTCGTCGAACAGTTTGCTGGTGACCAGCATCTTAAGACATGAGGAGGTGGAAATTGCGCAGGGGTCTCCGACACCGACCATGGTGTATTCCAATTGAGATTTGATGTGTTGGGAGTTGTAAATAGAGCATATGCAGATGGTTGAGAACGAAGCGCTTGTGTATGGTCTCAGAACATGCATCGCTTTGGGAAAAGATCATCACACAGGCCAGGATGTGGTTAAAAGCTGAACCTGGTAGAAAACCTTCTTCAATATGTCGAGGATTCTGAGAATTCTATATAGGCTCTCGAGGCGTCGAGCATCTGAAGCTCTAGGTGACGAGTGCCCCATAGACAATGCCCATAGACAAACGGCGATCTCTGATCGAGAACCTCCTGATACACCCACAGCTGCTTTGGCCCCAGTTCCTGTGAAAAGAACAATGCCTGCTGAAAGATTTGACAGGCAACTTCTGATGGGGAGCTTCAAGGATGGATGAAAAAGAAGTAGTATAGTCGATTGAGCTGTGGTCCGCTGATATTGATCAATACTGCAGGGCAAGTGGACGCTGAGATGCAGTAAAACTGAGCCATTTTTCAACTTCAAGCTTCCTCTCTAAACGTGGTAGCTCAGCGATGCATTGAACTGCCGAACTGGTAGAATCAGGAGGAAAATAATCATGAGGGACGTTGACCGGCAGAATAGAGGCTCTGCATTGCACGCTGCTTCGCTAGTATCTGCAAACGAATCTGACGTTTGAGCTTCAGACAAGACAAGAATTCAATTCAATTCATATTTAAATTTCAGTAACTGTTCTGCGAGAAAAATTCAGACGCGTTAGAGTCGCTGCCAAAACTATGCGGCGAACATACATGGGAACGGTGACTCACAGCGCTCTCCCTACTGCAACCAAACAGCATGACTCCCACCAGCATTTGATCCATCACTATCCTTCAGAACAGTCCTGGCCAGTTCCCTGAACTCGAGATTTTCTGCGTCCCACTCGACAATCAAAATCAAACCCTCGCTCGAGTGGTCTGTCAACACAATCCATTCCCCTCTGTTTTCCTGTTCTTCAAGAGTCTTCTCAAAAGGAAAGACTTCAATCGCGTTAGCTTTGCCTCCCCACGTTGGAGTCTGCCACGTTATTGGCTCGTTGACGAACAAACCGGTCGTGGTGTCGAGTTGGAAGGCGGTGAGGTAGCCGAGGTCGGAGGAGGTTTGACCTCTGGTAGTGGCAAATATATATGGAGAAGTGACAGAGAATCTGATAGTGTCCCCACGGTAGTCATGAGGATTGACCGCTAGCGAAACGATGGAAGAACAGTCGGACACCAATCGTTAAAAGGTAAAGATATACTCGTACTCACAAGGAGGTAGCACCGATTTAGATTCTAAGTATTGCAATGACTTCTCAGTGACGGAATAAACATCAACAAATGATGCTGGGACGGGATAGCAACAAAACATGCCGTCAGAGAAGAACTTTCATGTAAAGTCATATTTAGGAGCATGCTCACTGTGTTCGGTAACCTACACAGAAAGGAACGTAGTATTAATCAAAATAGAAAATTAATATCCGTTTTCTTTTTTTTCTAAGAAATCAAAGGGCTTCAACTCACAGAGTAAACAAACTTTCCATCAGCACTGCATACACAGTGTCTTGGTCCGTCACCTTCTCTTGGACTCTTCACTTCATCAAGAAGCGTGAGAGTTCCTTTAGTAGTTTCAACAGCATAGACATTGATGGAGTTTGTGCCACTATCAGATGAAGAGTCGGCCAGTGAATAGCCTGATAAATAAGGAAAGGGGTTTTGAAAAGGGCCTTACAGAACAGGAATATAAGCCTTTCCAGCACACAGCTCGACTGCGTGAGAGCCATATCTCTGTCAAAACAACGTTTTGTTTCAGAGACTATGTGTTGCGGATGGACAAGAGCACAGAGAATCACTCACCAACGCAGCTTTCGTCTTATCAGCAGCTTCCAACTCTTCCTCTGGAACGAACAAGACCTCTTGAATCTTCTCCTCAAAACCTTCCGTTGACGCACTCATGGTGTGAACTTCCCCGGTTGGACCTCCAGCACTGTATATGAACGGGTAGTTTACCGCGATGTAAGATGATGTTGCAGCTACAAAGAGAGAAACGCAATATGAAGCCGTTTCATTTAGAAATTCTTCAGAAGACAAAGCGAGAAGAAGAACTTACTAATAGGCGCACTGTTGATTTCTTCCAATCCAACAACTCCACCGACGGTCTCATTTCCAGCAATCACTTTCCAAGCGCTAAGCTCGCTTGGAAGAGCCCAAGAGGTAGCATAAACGACGTCCCTCTTCTTGTTGAGTGCAAGGTACTGGTGAGGTCCTTTGGCTGGGATATTTGCGACGACAGAGAGCAACGAGAGTGAAGGCGTCCAGGAAAGAACGTAAAGAAGGGCTGAAGTGAATGAGCCTGGGAAACAGAGTGATAAACCATGATCAGCACTTGGAATAGTTTGGGCTGCATTTGATGCGATACGACTGACCTGAAGCCAGAAAATGGACGCCAGATGAGACTGAAGCCGGGAACAGCGAGGACTCTGTTAGAGCTGATGAAGCCATGGTTCTAAAACTACGCAGAACTCCTGCTACCACTGCCTTTAACTTGAATGATAAAGCCGTGTTGAGCGTTGACGTTCAGAAGAATGAATCTCCTTCGAAGTCACTTTTGTCAAGCGGATTTACTCTCGTCCACATTCTGCCCAATTTCCATCAATTTTCCATTCTTGCCAGATAGAAGGGCTGTGCTACTGGACAATTTATTGGGACTCCTGTCAATCTGATTATCGAGATTCAAGCACCTTCGTCGTCCCCCACAACTAAAATGGATTTCTCTCTCGCTTACGCGCAGAAGAAGGACGAAGAAGACCCACTCAGAGAGTCAAAGGATCTCTATGTGAGGCCGACTATGAAGGCTTTGGGCAAAGAAGGAGGAGGTGAGCCAGCTGCTTTCAGTTCGACCGGGAAGCGTTTTCTGACTCATACTTCAACCTCCTGCAGATGATTCGACACCAGCAATCTACATGGCGGGAAACTCGCTTGGCTTACAGCCTAAATCTACTGTTCAGGTTGTCCAGGAAGAGATGGCTGTGTGGGGAGAAAGGTGCGATCATGTCGAGCAGTAGACTTTCGCTTATATCCTGACAGCCCGTTCTGCTTCACAGAGCTGTACTGGGTCACTTTGATCACCCTCACGATCGTCCTTGGAAATCGATTGATGAACATATCACTCCTCTCCTTTCTGAGATTGTCGGTTCGTCTCCTTCCGTTTCCTTCGAGTCTTCTAGCGAAATGTACACCTTACCGGCGGTTCAATTATGCTACAAAAACAGGAGCAAATGAGAGAGAAGTTGCTTGTACTTCAACTCTTACATCCAACCTAAACTCTCTGTTTATTTCTTTCTACCGCCCAACGAACACAAGATACAAGATTCTCGTCGAGGAGAAAGCATTCCCAAGTGACATGGTGAGTTAGTTTTTGATGCCTCTTTTAACCGACAAGTTTCTCATTAGGTTGTCTCTGTCTTCAGTATGCCATTCAGTCTCATCTCCACCTTCACTCTCCTCCATCCGATGCGTTGCTTCTAGTGAAACCGCGAGACGGCGAATTCTCCATGCGAACATCCGATATCATCGATATTCTTCAGAGCGATGAAGGTTCCAGTATTGCACTTGTGTGGCTTCCTGGCATTCAGTACTACACTGGTGAAGTCTTTGAGATGAAAGAGATCACGAAAGCTGGTCATGCCGCGGTGAGTTTGTATCAATACCGCTGCGTTGATGGTAAACTGACTCTATTTTCGATTGCACCGCACTTAATCACAGGGCTGTATAGTTGGGTTTGATCTTGCACATGCTGTTGGAAATATCCCTCTACAACTCCACGATTGGAACGTAGATTTCGCTGTATGGTGTTCCTACAAATACCTCAACTCTGGCCCGGGAGCTGTTGGTGGTCTGTTTGTCCATGAAAAATGGGACTCAGATGAGGAAGTTCCACGGTAGGTGATTCTATCTGTACTGTCCTTTGCCATTTGAAATTCTGACCCGATACTTTCATTTTGGTTGACAATCAAGACTTGCGGGCTGGTGGGGCCACAACACGGAAACACGCTTCAAAATGCCTTTCCAGTTCGAACCGATGAAGGGTGCCGGACGATTTCAACACTCCAACCCACCTCTATACTCTATCGTTCCAGTCATATCCGCGCTGCAGACTCTCAAGCAGGTGGGCGGCCTCCCTGCTCTGCGTAAAAAATCAGTTGAGGTCACGGCGTATCTGGAAACCTTACTGCAGAGATCAGAACACTTCGTTTCCAACACCGACAAAGCTGAATCAAGAACGAAGCCTTTTTTCAGGATTTTAACTCCATCTGAACCTCATCTTCGTGGAACTCAAATCTCGATCCAGCTGTTCTCACCACCGCAACAGCCAATTGTCCCTGAATTGTTGGAGACGGTGTTCAATTTCATGGTGAAAAAGTACGGTGTCATGGGAGATGAGCGACGCCCAGATGTGATTCGGCTTGCACCAGTGCCAGCTTACTGTGGTTGGGTTGACTGTTGGGTTGCGGCTAAAGCGCTTGATGAAGCGATGGCATCTGTCTAATCAGCACTTTCGATAATATTAATAGAATTTGGTATTACGCTCGTCAATTTTATAAGGTTGCAAGGAGAAAGTACATTAAATCATGCTACGTAAGCCAAGAAGAACTGCACATAGGTAACGCAGGGCTGATGTTGTTTCAAATGGTTCAAAATAGTGTGAAAAACATAGCCTAACGTGTTAAACTGGGTGATTGCGATTTACCACTCGTCGGAGGATGCTGAGACGGGGATGAGGCGAGATACAGCGGCAGAAGCAACCGGATCAGCGCCGACAGTATAGAATACAGACGAGCGATTGAAACTGATAGAAGAGTAGATGGTCGGAAGAAGTTAAAAGTGTGAAGCAAGAGAATAATGCTTACCCGTTGAACTGAGAAGCAGCACAAATTGTGTAAGCACCCATCATACCCCATCCGATCCAATCACCGACTTCAGTTTGCTTGGGAATCCAGACCTTGCTTCTGACGCAATCAATAGAGTCACAGGTGGGACCCCATATACTGGCTTTCCAAGAATCTTCCTCCTTAAAACCCATGGTGAGAGTAAGATCCTGCTCCAAGGCGATGTTTGGAGGGTAACTGGTTGGGACGGCACAGATATTTTTACCTCCATTGAGGGTCAATGGGAATGGGTGGACAATTTGGTGATCGAACATAATGCAGTTGAAGGAGCTGTAGACACCGTCGTTGATGTAGTCTGGAAATGCAAATGCCTGTCAGTACTGCACATCACCAATGCTGTCAGATTTAACTTACACATAACTTGAGCAGCATCATCAGCATCGGCAGCTGGAATATCACCATCCTCCTCAACATTCATGTGTTTAACATCATCGGCACCGGAGAGCTCCTTAATCATCTTGCCAGCGGCGCGACGAGCGATGATGTTGGTAGCCAAGGTGAAGGCGGTAGAGACAACGAAACGGCCCGGTTCTCCGATGATTCTGACTCCCATAGAGCGAGGGAAGTAGAGATCGAGAGCGGATGAGAGAATCTCAGCGGTTTCAATGAAGTTTTCGTGCTCGAAGCCACTAAAGAGGGAAGCGGCCATCAGTATGACTCGTCGAAACTACTCCAAGGAGACACCAAACTCACCCTCCAACATCAAGAAGCTTGAAATCGAAACCGAAGTCCTTGCCCATTTTGAAGACATTCTTAGCCCTCTCGAGTGCATCGACGAAAGTGTATGGGTCTTTGCAGCCACTTCCAACGTGGAAGCTGACACCAATGACGTCCAATCCCATGTCTCTGGCCAGCTTCAATAGCTCAGGGCAGGAGCTCAAATTCGCCCCGAACTTGAGACCAAGTCGGCAGAGAGAATTAGAGTCGTCGGTGAGGATTCGAATGACGAGCTTGGCGCCTGGGTGCGTTTTTGCAATTTTGAGAACTTCATCGGCATTGTCGAAGGTCATCATATCAACACCCAATCTTTTGGCTGAACGAACAAAAGAGACAGGCTTGCATGGGTTGGCGAATATGATTTTGCTTGGAGGTGGAGGGGCTGGGAGGGAGAGGACGGTGGTGAACTCAGCTTGGGAAGCGCAGTCAAAACCAGTGCCGAGCAGCGAGAGAAGATGAAGGACAACCGGATCTGGGTTGCACTTGACAGCTGTGAGATAAAGAAGAGATTCCTTGAGCGAACGCAAACATCAAATACGGTGTGCGGTTGTTGCCTCACCGTAGAACAGTTCAACTCTAGAAAGATGTTGAGTCCAGCTAGTCCAAGCTTTCCACACTTCCCCAAGATCAGCAACAAAGAAAGCAGTTTCATCTTCGTTCCCGGCTAGCGCAGCTGCGATTCTGCTTTGCAAAAGCTCATCGATGGGTCCGTCGGTGACTGGTGGGAGTGGTGCAGCAGGTGGGAGCACAACTCTATTGACTGACTGTGGTGAGGCATTTGGTGGAGTGAGAAGAGGAACTTCGCGTGATTGGGAGACAGCAGCGACGAAAGGGTCGAAGGTGAGATCAGAGGTTGGTGGTGGGAAGCCGAGGAGGGTTGCCATCGAGGTGAAGATTGAGCTAATGTCCTGGGGTTGAATTGAAGATGTTTTCCTGATTTGCAAAAGTCGGGTTAAGGTGGTTCGCCTAGCACCAAAATCAACATAAAAAGTCAGCATTCCAGTATTATGATGACGCTGCCTGCGTCGCTCAGAAGTAAAGGCTCACCCCTGACGGAACACCACCTATTCAACAGCACCAAAGGAATGGAGCAGAGCAGTAATTGAATCGCAAACAAACACAGAATTGGTTACAAGGAAAAAACAAGTGTTCAAACTGATTAGCTGTGCAACTCCGTGTGAGAAAAAAATTGAAGCAGCGGTTACTGACTCAAGACAAAGGACTGCAAGGCACAATGAGAGGCTTTGTTAGCGACAGAATACCATTAATAGACTGAACAGAATCTACTCACGTCTAAGGTCGTCCCGGTTTAAAGCAGAGAAAATGTTGTGACCACTGATTTGAAAGGAAGCTGAATCGATTCAACTCCTCCCTTTTTGATGCAATGAGTATGAACTACAGACCAATTAAGAGTACTGTCAGATAGAGTGAGAGAAGAAGAATTGGAAACTGGTGCTCACAGGTAAGCTTGGTAAGTAGCTTGGAACGGAAAGTCGTGGGAGAAGTGCACCAGAGCTGGGTCAACTCGAAAAAAGTTGGACCGTGTGGCCAATATCCGTTTCGTTCGCCGAGGAATTCATTCAAAACACTCGCTATTGCTCCAGCATTCTGTCATATTCGGATCACAAACAACGAAGGGAAAGCTAAGTATTCGACCAGGACCAGAAAGAAGTACAGGTGCACAGAACTACGAGGTGGCGGGCTGGAAATCTGTACAGTTTTGTAGGCACAAGTTGACCATGCTCATTGAAAGATTCCATCAAGAGTTCTCAGTTTTGTATATGTCAAAGCTAGTCCTATGGTTTAGGGAGCAAGAACATATTGTATGAATCTCACTGAAACGATTCTTCTAAAAGTTCATTTGCAAGTCTCCAAACTGCTTCCTCCCGATCTACTTCTGAAGCCCACGGAGCGCGATCTCCAGCGATTACCTGGCAGTCAGTCAAGTAAGCCCCAGAGTCATCTAGAGATGGCATCAAACTGAATTCTGCTCAAGAAAAATTCGGTAGCATGATAAAGTTAAAACCAAATCTCACCTGCGATGTGAGGGCTGAACGCGGCTACCATGTACGTAGCTGCACCCTGCTGCAGCGTCTTTCTGACAAGTTTCCCAGAAATTGGTTTGCGGTCAAGCGTATAGAATCCGGTAGCTGCTAGTTCTTCGTTGGAGAGGTACTGTTGGAGGTTTGTCTCGATCGCTGTCCGCGAACAGTCAGAGATGAAGTCAACAATCCAACTGCGATGAACACGTATGGCAGAGAGACTTACACCCCGGATGCATACTGTATACAATTGAATTTGTATGCTTCCTAGCAAGAGCACTGGCGAACAGGATGACAGCCGTCTTGGAGAGTCCATAGGCTTTCCAAGGGTCATACGTTTCGCCTCCTCCGTACTCGATGAACTCTCTTGACCATTCTATGTCGTCGCTCCCAAAAAAATTGTGAGAAGATGAGGAAACCATGACAACCCTTGGAGGAAAGCTTTTGAGGAGATTGATGAAGAGGAACGGAGAGAGGAAGTTGGTTTGGAACTGAGTTTCAACGCCGTCGATGGTCAGAGTGTAAGGACACGCCATGATTGCTGCATTAGAGATGAAGATCTGATAATATTAAATTATAGAATATGGTCAAAACAAGTCAAGATTGACGAAAACGAAACGCACTGCTCACATCAATTCGGATGCTCCATCGATTCAAAGTTGCGGCAGCTTCCCTCACACTCTTCAAGCTCCCCAAATCCATCTCCAATAGCTTGTAATCGACATTTGGATGAGATTCCATCAATGTCTTAGAGACGTCTGACAATTTTGAGAGACTCCGGCCAACGAGGATGATGCGAGCAGGAGAGTGTTCAACGATTGTTTTGATGACTTCATAGCCGAGGGTGCCAGAAGTGACTCCGGTGATGAGGACTAGCCAGTTGTCCAGGAGAAGTAGAGAAATTGTTTTTTAGTTGCCTGAAGAAGGTTGGAAAGTGGGGTTGTGGTAGATCGATAGGAACTGGACTCACTCGGTTTGTTGTTTATGTTTTTCGAGTAGGAAGCTGCTACCTCAAAAGCGTCAGTTGTTGCTCCGAAAGAGGATGTTGACATTTTTAAACCGAGTATTATTGGGGACTGAGTTAAGAAACGGTGAAAGAAAACAACATAAGTCGAAGTCGTTGCTTTTTATACTCCCACTCGAAAGGGAAGCACAGCGTTTGTTTGTTCACCTCCAACCTTTCTTCACCTCCAGTGAACACGCGTCCATCATGATGTACTACGTTCTTTCGTCAGCATCCCTGGTCTCGAGCCAATGAAGTTGCGAGCTTTGATAGCTTAGTTGCTTCCTCCACTGACGTCGGTGGCACTAGGCACCGAACCGGGGATGACAACAGGACGTGTGGAATGGCTCTTCGGTGAAGGCCAAATGATCTTTCGTATCGATGGAATGAGTCCGCTGGCTGACTAAGCTTCGATCTGAGGGACGAGGGTATCTTCACCTTTCATACAAGGTGCGTCGGTACGAGGCGCCGCAGTACCATTCTTCCTGGTGAACCTCTGTATACTCACTTGTGCCATTCTTTCCATACTGAGTAGCAGAGCTCTAATGACATGGACCTGGAACAGCGCCTGTGATTCTTCTTCGGGCGATAAAAACGAGTGAAGGACGCCCGATGACAGTCTCACAGAACAGATTCGGGTCGAACCACGGCGAGCTTGCGGAGGAAGGTGCGACCTCTTGTTTCCTTTCTGCCTGTCTTCCGCCCCTTTTCCAGAACTCCAGAGTCACCTGACTGCCTCAGAGCCCTTTCTCTGAATTGATTGGCTCTTATCGCGCCAATCCATTATTTAAGTTTCCGGCTGCTCGGAACGCGCCGTTGTATTCTCGCGTGTCCTTTGCTGGGTTCCAGCTGATTGGAAAAACTCAGCGTCCCTTCTGCCGTTCGTATGACCGCAAAAATGCGCCTTTCGTCCCACTGGCTTCTTATAAAGGCATCAAGAACCCCAGATCGTCTCCCGCCCAGGTTCCCCACACACCGAACAACGCAAACCCCTCACCATGTCGGCCCCACTCACGACCACAGTCTCCGCAGACACGAGCAACTTCGACGGTAAAGACAAAGGAACCTATGAGCATGAGGAGAAGCTCGAAGTCCTCGAAGAGGAGGGCATTGATCCGGAGGCGAGTCCACTCCAACCGCTTTGCTCAGGTCCGGTCTCTCGTTACTGACTCCTCTTGGTGTTTTTCAATGTTGCATGTGTTGTATAGGTCGCAAAATACACCAACGCTAATATTGTGAGTATCTATAGCTGTTCCCTACCACTAGAGATAGTCAGCGGGGTGAGCGTGAAGCTTACAAAACAAATCGGTTTCTCTTGGCGGCGATATAGGTTATCGACGAAGCAACTAACATAAGAATCAGACGATTGATCAACAGAAGAATCCTTCCAATCATGTTGATCACCTGTGAGTACTTGCGGTTTTTTGAGACGTCGATGAGCTGCCGCGATCTCTCCCTCTCGGTCGTGATTATCTGCTCGATCGATGACTGACCACAAATCCGCTTTCAGATATTACCCAGACTCTTGACAAGGTGAGTCTTCATGGGCTTCTGGAGCCTACTGCAGGCTGTTGCAGTCTCTCCCTCTTCTTGCGATGACTGACCACAAAGGGCGTTTGACAAGGGCACATTGGCTTTCTCTTCTATCATGGGTCTTCAACAGTAAGCCTATCGTCTTAACATTGTATCACAACCAACAAGCGATCTGACGATGTTCAATCAGAGCCAACCATCTGGTCGGACAGGAGTATTCACTGCTCGGCACTGGTCTCTACCTGGGATATCTTGTGGGAGAATTTCCAATGAAGTGAGTTTTCGTACGTACGGAAGTTAATCACAACAATGACTAACGAACCCGGGCCTTCAGCTACATCATTCAGCGCGCCCCCTTGGGTAAATTTCTAGGCAGTCTCATTCTGTTGTGGGGGATCATGGTGTTCATGCACGCCGTCTGCTCCGATTTCAAGGGCTTGATGATTGTTCGGTCAGAGATTCTTTCCTTTTTTTGTCCTTTTTTTTTTTTTTCAGATTGGTTCACTGACAGTTACCCTGCCTCCATGTTTCTTCAGAGTCCTGCTCGGTGTTTTCGAGTCTGGTGTGCAGCCATGTTTGGTCGCATTGACCGTCATGTACTACAGAAGAGAAGAACACCCGCAAGTCATCTCGTACTGGTTTGGTACGTTCAAACCGACCCTTTCTCCTCCAGAGACTGCAACTCACTGGGCGTGCGCCTTTTGCTGCCCATTCTCCTCCGCGCTTGCTCTTGTTCTAGGAATGCAAGGAGCGCAACTCATGATATCTGGCCTGCTGTCCTTTGGTATCTACCACATCACCTCCTACCCAGCTTGTACGTGAATTAAGATCTCTTGCGATATGATGAGCTCTCGCCTGACCTGCTCATCTCGCTTCACAGGGAAGGCATTGTTCCTGCTCGTCGGATCCATCACAATCGTTTGGGGTTGCTTGGTCCTTTGGTTGCTGCCAGACGTAAGTTTGGTTTGAAGGCTGCAGTCTGCTCTCGGGACGAGGTACTGATGTCTTCACCTATGTAGTCACCAATGAAAGCAACCATCTGGCCCGAAGAAGACAAAGTGTTGATGGTTGAACGATTGCGTTCCAACGAATTGGGAGTACAGAACAAGGAGTGGAAGTGGAATCAAATGAAAGAAGCGTTCAAGGACATTGCTGTCTGGATCCTCGTATTAATGCAGGTTTCCGCTTTCATCATTGGTAAGTCGTTCTAACAAAAACTACTTCGAGAACACGCTGTCATCGTTTTGCGGTTGATCACTCTGAGGGAACCCATTGCCTGAAAATCCAAAGAGCAAGCTGCTGACCCTGATTTTTGGTCTTAGTTGGGGGTTTGGCTGTGTTTGCCAATATCATTGTAAAAGGGCTGGGATTCACCGTTCTCCAAGCACAGCTACTCAATCTCGCTCAAGGTACGTGCTCCATCATCCACTGGAGAAATGGGACCTGAGTTCCTCAGTCCGGCGAAGAAGTTGTATCATATGACTTATAAGAAGCTGATAAATTCAAATATCTCTGTTATAGGTGCTGTTTCTCTGATCGTCTACCTCTCCTGTACGTTTGAACTGGCCATCAGCATTTCTTTTTCGACAGATGACGCTGACGGTTGCAATTTACATACAGGTGCCTACGCTGCTAAGAGAACCAACCAGACCTTGATCGTCGGCATTATCTGGTTGATTCCAGCAGTTGCTGGAACTGTTGTTTTGGCTGCGATCAAGGTGCGTCGGTTATCATCCCCTAAACAACGGATATAGTGCTTATGCTTTGATTCTCTTATAAGGTAACTGCTTCTAATGCAGCGGGAATGCTCATTGCTTTCTGTAAGTATCAGCCTTCGATTAGATCAATGTCTGGTTTTTATGGCGCTGACACCGGTGACCCGCAGATGTCGTTCAATTTGTCATCTCCACTGGCAATCTCCTTTGGTCTCTGTTCAGTAGAAACATTGCTGGAGCTACAAAGAAGGTTACCGTCATGACTATGGCTTTCCTCGTGAGTTGAGATGGCTTTTGATCATTCGCCGTCCCCCCCCACTAACACCTGTTATGTTATCATTTTACCCTCCTTTCGCCAGGCTTACGCAACCGGATGCATAATTGGACCACAAGTTTTCCAGTCCAAAGCAGCTCCAAGATACATCAGTGCTTGGATCGCACACCTCGTGCTCTACGGTGTTTACATCGCTTTGTCGATTGCGCTTCGACTCGTATACATGAGAAGAAATCTGCTCAAGAGAAGAGCCGCAGAAGCTGCTGCAGGCGTAATTACCGGAGAAGGGGCAGGAGAAGAACACATTGAGCACAAGCATGCGTTCTCTGATTTGACTGATGTTGAGAACCCAGATTTCCGTTACTCTTACTAGAGCGGATAGGAATGTTTGTCTTTTTCTTCAGCTTCATTATTTTGAAACGAGTCCTTGAATGTAAACTTATGTAAATACATCAGTGAAAAAAATAAATCCCCCCGTACCTCATTTGTTTACTTTTGCTTTAGCCACAGGTGTTATAAAATCGGTTGTTGGATGTAAAGCACCTAAATAGAGTTTAGGTGACAAATTTTGAATTGCAGTACGAGTCAATTCCACATTGGTGATACCATGAAACATCACAGTAGCTAGAACGGGTGTCGCGCTCCATAAGACTATTACCTGCCGACAGTCATCATATCTCGAACTCACAGCCGCAGAAGACAGTACAATCAGAAGCTTACGATACCCTTGGCGTGGGTAGACAGCTTGAGGTAGGCTTAATGCATGAACTGCCTAGGGAAAATCTACCTCAGCCGAGCTTTTTCTAGAGGAATGGCAACCAAAATTCAAGAGCCTCTGCCTGTTATTGCAGTGATCGGTACTACAGGTGTTGGAAAAACTAAGATATCTATCGAGCTAGCCCAGCATCTATCGACGGTGCTTCCGTCTGGTGCTGAAGGGGTCGTCATAAATGCGGATTCTATGCAGATATACAAAGGCTTGGATATCACCACCAACAAAGCAACAGTAGAAGAGATGGAAGGTGTGGAACATCGACTGATTGGAGTTGCTGACCCGGTGAAAGATGAACCCTGGGATTTGAGAGTCTGGGAGAAGAGAACTAGAGAAGAGGTGAGCTTGAACTCCTCAGCCGACCATAACAGGCGCTAACATCCCAATGTTATTACTAGATAGAATCGTTGCATGCTGAAGGGAAGGTTCCTATAATAGTGGGTGGTACAACGTATTGGATTCAACATGTGAGTGGCATCCTTGGTAACCAGGAACGAGCAGTCAGAACTAACACACAACCTGGTTTAGCTTCTCTTCCCTCTCAGATCTCTGAACGAAACTGTCACAGACCACCTCGAGCCTCTTCCGCCGAGCCCTCACCCTTCGTGCATCGGAGCGCTTTCGCAACTTTCAGAAGCGGAGGTCGAGCTATTTCGATCACTACCTTCACTTCCTTTGGATACGTCTCCACTAGCACTACACAGCCTCCTCACCAAGCTTGATGCTCGCCTGGCTGGAAAATGGCACTGGCGAGACACTCGAAAAGTCACGAGAGGATTGGAGGTTTTCTATCGCAGTGGAGAGCGCGAGAGTGACGTATGGGAAGAGGAGAGAAAGAAGCAGGAGGAACCGCTACTACCCTATCGTACTCTGATGTTCTGGGTGTGGGCAGAACAAACGGTTCTGGATGACAGGCTGGACAAGCGGGTTGATGACATGGTGCAGGTATGTCGATCGTTATAGCTCAATTACAACCACGGGCCAATTTTTTTTTCAACTTCAGCGTGGCCTTTTAGATGAGTTGGAAGAAATCCGAAGGATCGGCGTTGCGCTGCAGACCAACGACAAGTTGATAAAACAATCGTCGATCTCAGCCAGGTCGCTGGATATTTCTCCATCCCAAACTGAAATTACAGACGAAGAAGTTACCACTCAAATCCTACCAACCCAGGGCATATTTCAGTCGATTGGTCCACCTCAGTTCGCTCCGATACTGTCACCTCTATCCTACCCGCATACTCTCTCACACCCACTGTACAACCAATGCCTTGACGCCATGAAGACTGCAACTCGGCAATATGCCAAGTACCAGGTCAAATGGATTCTGAGAATGATGAAGGGAATCGTGAGAGAACGCCTTGGGGACAAAGATGTTTACATCTTTGACGCAACAGACTTGAGTTCGTGGACCGAGTCTGTCGGTAACAAGTCCAAAAAAGTTCTCAATGGTAAGAAAGACTGTTTTTTTACTCCCTTCTCTTGAAAATTGTCGCAATTTGACTTCGGTCTCATACTTCGAATTTGAACATTATCAACAGAATTCCTCAAAGTCGACGGAGTGATGCCTGATCCCAAAGATGTGGCTGGTCCAGTAGCTTCCAAGCTTTTAATTGTGACAGATGTAGACCAATCCAGGCCTGGAACATGGAAAGAGTAAGCCATGCAGCCCGACTTTGCTTGCGTTGTGATCTTCACACCTACTCTCGTCTTTCATCTCTAGCCCATTGGCCTCTTCATTCGTACCATGTCCTGCTTGTTCCACACCGGAGATACCTCACCTTGTTCTCGCTGACGAAGTCAGTCAGCAAAAACACAGACAGTCTAAAGTTCACAGACGGTAAGTTCTCTGTTTGAAATCGCTGTGTTCTGTCCTCATCCCGACTGACGTAACTCGTATCGCCTTGTCGCTGCGACTGCTCATTGTCCCAGAAACACTAAACCTGTCCACTTGTTGAAGGGGAAGAATTCTCCCGGATACCTTGAGTGGAAAGCGAAACAAAGCAATGAAGAGGACGTTGTGGAGCTGTAAATTTAGTCTCACCTGCCCAATACCCTCATCATATGCTAATGGATCGACAGAATATGTTACATCCTCTATACAAGGGAAAGAGTTTGCGTTGGCTGTAAGACGAAAGAACAAAGTCCACGACGTAAAGTTGACATAGTTGCGCGGGACCAGCTAGCTTCTCGACTCCATTTCCCTTGTTCTAGAGACCTCTACACTACTACTATCTTCAACGAGGGAAATGTTCACGTACAGCGAGAAAGAAAAAGTTTTGAAATGTAAACAAAAAAAAAGCCAGTCTGGAAAAACTCGAATCCCTCTTGTTCCCTCCCCACTCTGTAGCAGCCTGCCCTACGGTATCAGCCTCTCTGGTGCGGAGTGATAAGTTTTCTGGCCCGGATCGTGATAGGAACCATGGCGTCGAAGAAGGCTTCGACCATCAAGCCTGAAGGGGGCACGACGACGAAGAAAGTGTCGAGAGGTCAGTTGATTGCTTCCTTCTTCGCAAAACGTTTTTTCTTGCTTGACAGCTGCTGACGTTTCTTCCTTGATCTGCTGCACATCACGGTGTTCTGATCAACATCCAGCTTGCGATACCTGCCGGCTGAAGAGGTCCAAGGTGAGCACCTCTTGATTCAAAGGCAGAGCTGTGGGGCTGAGAGAATCCCTTCCCATTTTGACTGACCAACCGCATGACTGCGAATTGCACAACGAAATTGCCTCTTTCCTGTCCAGTGCGATGGTCTTCACCCTTCTTGCACCTTCTGTCTGACCTCTCAGCTCGAATGTACATACTCTCGAGAACCCAGGCGGAGAGGTCCACCGAGTGGTTATCTGAGGTAAAGTTGGCTTTCAGTGCATGCCCGAAGCTTTGAAACTGATGGACTGAAACTCGATCACCAGACATACAGAAATTCAACTTCAGATATACCAGACCTTCATGGGATTCATCATTGCTCAACAACAGTCAGGGCTTGTGGAAAACCTGTCTCTGGAACAGCTGGCCAGTATTTTCAGTGAGGGGGCAGATACAAGCTACGACTCTGTTTGGGAGACGTATCTAGCCATATGGGCCCATGGCAGTGGTTCAATACACGATCGGACGAAGTCAATCCTTGACGCAGTGATTGCGAAGTTCTCAGTTCCCGTCGCAAGATCAGAACATGAATCTTCGACGAATACAATTGTAAACACCGCCGCACCTTCACCAGGTGCTCCCAACAACAGCATCCTCAAACTCACTCCTCTCAATCCCATCAAGAAGGAGGGCGCCTCTCCCACAATGCCAGGAACGAAATCTAAACCTCCGCCGCGACCTGCCATTGTCGATACGGCCACTCTGAAGCAAAAACTTCCCAGTAGCCACCAGCAACTGACAAACCCAGCCAACAAGAATCTAGATCGTGATCTCTCCACTTTTGCTTCTTCTTCCACGTCCACGCAACTTGCTCCACCAACACCAGACAGCACAAACAATGTCATCACAACTACTTCACCTAATCCAAGCTATATCATGCCTCCGCCCCCCAATCCTACAACATCACATTCGCCCTCATGGTATTCAACATCAGCAGCAACTCAACCACCAGTCTACCCTGCTTCCACGACAGGAATGAACATCTCTAACCTTCGTACAGTTCCTTCTTCGCCGGTGCAAGGATTCGAAACGCCTGCATCTGCTGGACAGGGCCATATCGACGACGATGATTACCATTCGTCAGCCGGGATACCCACTGGGCCTTCAGGAAACGACCTCGTTGAAGCTGTTCAGAGGAGCATTCCCAGCCCAGCAGCCGCTTCCGGAAGCAATACCAACGACGAAGCAAGTTCTCGATTCTTGGCTTCAGCAGGAGTTACTGGATTGTTCTCAACCTCCAATGTATTAAACCAATCATCATATCACCATCCGGCTTCCACCGATAACGATGGAACATTCGTCCCAGGAAGCCAGATGCGAAAAGACGAGATAGCGATGACGGGACCTCTAGGATACAGCACTACAAGCAGTACTACACCTAGTAGTTACAATCCCAACCTCATGTTTGATGATGGTGCTCAGTTCGGATCTGTGGGAAATTCAGGAAATGACGGCGGAATGGGACCTGGAATGTTGACAGGAAGCTACTGGAGGACAGCTGCAAGTTTGGAGGAACGACAGCTTCCCTCTAATTTCTCAATATCCTCGAGCAATAATGGGTACCGCCCATCGTATCAAACTGCCAGCAATCCCAATAAAGACGAGCTGGAACTTCCTCCCGTTCATATTGTCAATCATTTGTGCGTTTTTCTTTACGACAAAGAGTATTGATCGACACCTCTGATCTTTTTGTTTATCATTCCACAGACTTGATATTCACTACGCCCATGTCCACCCAATTTTCCCATTCCTTCCTGTCAGACCTGTTATCACTCCTTCGACCCCCGGAACACCTCTTCTACTGGCACTGTGTGCATACAACGGGCGACTCTCTCCGTCATTCGGTGTTAACCCAGGGCCTGCTGCTTTGATGAGTTCTGCTGGAAATGACAGCAGCCGCGATGACGCCGGCAGAATTGCTTCTGATCTGTGGTACGAGCAAGCTAGAAACGGCATTGGTAAAGGATTGAGAGGAAGGAGTGACATTGAGATGGTTCAAACTCTCATTCTATTGGCATTGAGGGATCAGGGTAAAGGAAACGAAAGTCAGGCGTGGCTGTTGCTTGGTGAGTGCTCGCGAATCTAATATTTCAGAATCTATGACCCATGAATTCTTCGCAAATACAGGGATGGCAGTTAGAATTGCCCAAGATTTGGGACTTCACACAGGATCTGGCTCCCTTCCCAAGCGCAAGGAGGATGACGTCACAGTTCGTGAAGAACGACAAACTCGTCGTCAAGTATGGGGTACCATCATGATACTTGATATCTTCCTGTCGCTTCAGCTTGGTCGACCTTCAGCAATCATAGACGGACAGTTCGACTCGGATCCTTTACTGGCGTCCACTCTCAACAATACTGCCTCTACTTCACATGTCCACCCAGGTCGGGTCGCTCCCAAAAACACGTTCTGTCAGACGGTGTCTCTCTGTCAAATCTTGTCCCGTATCAACTTCCACCTTTACGTCAAGCCGGCTACCAACAAGAACCCTGGAGAAGTAGGTGGGAATGTTGAAATGCTGAATAGGCTGAAAGCAGAGCTTGACCAGTGGCAGTATACACTGCCTACGCAGGCGAGAGTGTCGATTGGAAATAGATCGGTTCCTTTGGATGTACTGGACTTGAATCTCCTTTACCATGCTGCTGTCATTTTACTATATCGTCCCTTGTAAGTTTCTCTCTCTCTCTCTCTCTCTCTCTCTCTCTCTCTCTCTCTGTCAGATCGTCTGAATTCACAACCTTGTGTTGACGAAATGCCATTTACAGCCGGAAGAATCGTGCAGTCCAGTCCGTTGAGAGCTCACTCGACGCCGCTTCAACCTTTAACATTCTCTTGGAGAGTTATCGAACATCTCAAGGCTTCCGGCACTCGAATCCTCACCTTATCTACCTCATCTTCACTTCCGCCATTGCCCATCTCTCAGGTCTTCGTCTCTTGGAGGAGGACAAGGTTTCTCATGCCAAAACAATGGAAGCGCAGGTCCATCTCCTTCAGGATTTTGAAGCTCTCAAAGCTCTGGGCATCACTTGGGCATTAGCTGGGAGATGTTTCAGCACCCTAGACGCCTTGATGGAGAAGGACGGCATGAAACCCAATGCAGGTTTACTAGTCAATCGCAATGGCGGATCCAGCAACGTTAACACTGTAAACAGCGGCAATTCAACTAAACGAAGGAGAGAAGGTGAGATAAGCTCAAGTGATGGTGGTCAGACTGCCAAACAGAGAAGGTCTTCGAATGCAGTCGGAAATGGGGGCGTTGGAGGTGGAGTCTCAACCCTGGATCCTTCTATCATTGGATCTTCTCCCAAATACAATCTCAACTCACCATCGTATGCACCTCAATCGCAGCAGGTATACTCATCTGGTGGCCAACAACAACAGCATCAGCAGTCGTCTCCTCAATCTCACCAGATCCCGCAGTATCTGCAACCGTCATCTAATGCTTACTCTCACAATTTGAATAACACCAACGGTTCAATCAGCTCAAACACACAGAGCAACCAACTCATCGGCAATAACAACACCGGTGACAACACCATCAACACCATGATCCTGGACGACTTCTTCGATTCCGAATTCTTCTCCAACAGCACAGGCTGGCTGGCACCACGGGATACTGTATCTGGTTCTTCAAATACACAGAATGTTAACAGCAACAACATGTACTGGGGTGGACTTGGGAGTCTAGGACAGCTTCCAGTAGGGGACGACGATGACTTGCTTACCCAACTCCTTGCAGGCTTCTCCAATAACACTAGCAACTTTTAAGTTGGTGTCATATAGCCACTTGAACATCATTGAGACCTGTTTTATCACTGCGGCAAGGCGTGTGGATCTTGCGATGAATCTTATGATCTGGTCGCAATTCTCGAAGTTTCCCTTTTCTTCCTCCTTTCTTCGATATATAAGGCAATATATTTCTCAAAAGAGAACTTGTAATCGGAGTCTGATACTCCAAGGATAATTCAAGCATTTCGACTGTTATTCATTTCCCCTCTCTGCTCGACAGTTCCTCGCACACAACTCGGCCATTCGACATTAATTGCTCCTCTTTTCCAATCCTGATGACAGCGTCTCCACCTCCTCCTCCGACACCACCACCTCAGTCCTCAGTTTACTCCAAAGTTCCAGCTGCCTTCAGCAGATACCTCCGACCGCTGCATCATCTGGCTAAACGATATCCAAACACACCAGCTTCTAGCCTCGTCCTCTCTTTCATCCTTTTACACGAGCTCACAGCTGTAGTGCCTCTGGTGGGAGGATATTATGCCTTCAAACACGTCAATGCAGGTGAAGCATTTGTGAAAATAGCAGAGAGGTATGAAGGCTGGGGCTCTGATTGGCTCAGAGCTGGGATTAAGGAAGGTGAAGAGAAATGTCAGAGGGTTGGAGCTAAGTATGGTGTGTTTGGAGAAGAAAAGCAGCGTGTTGGGGAAGAAGGGGTGGTGTTAAAGCAGCATGATCAGCCAGTGATAGTCGAGGCAATCGCTGGGAACATGACAAACTTCCTGGCTGCTTTCGTACTCGTCAAAGTGAGTCCCCATTCCTCCGTCATATCTTCGTGGTCACAGTGGTATTTCTTGCTACGTTGGAACTGATATAATGGGCTATTCTATTTCCCTTTCACCGATGAGCAGATAGCATTCCCACTCAGGATAGCAGGCTGCCTATACCTCACACCGGCAATGGCACAAAAGATCGTTGCACCATCGCTGAGATTTCAGCTGCAACTCTTTGATAAAATAAGGAAGGGAGGGTTATCTAGTCGTAACACGAAGTAGGCCACGTAACACTTCAACTTTACCCTGCAATATTAAAGCAAGACCAGCACCCATTTCGATCTGATAGACATATTATTTCGTGCACCTAACCATTCAATAGCAAATTTCACGACTGAAATCCTAGCCACTAGCTGCTGTTTCCCCGTTGACCACGACTTCTGACAAATCCAGGTTTTGGGAAACTGAAGGTTGCAGAGCCTAGAATCCTTATTCTCCTTTTCGAGTAATGAGCAGGCAAGAAATCAGGAAGGTTGTAGTAGATGGTAAGTGTCTTCGTTGGTGGATATCTTTCAGCTGTACCAGCGGACTGACACGAACAGGGCACATTTGCTTGTAGTCGCATTATTCACCGTCTCGCAGGTATGAAACCAGTCCCATGTCTAAAGTCTAATCAGTTCTGACTTGTAATTATTATTTGGGCCTTCTTCGAGCTAGATAGCACTCTTTTATGCCGTGAAGTACGCCATAAGTGCTATAGATCCGACCTCATCCAAGAAATCAAAAGCTAAAGCTCAAAGTAAAGCAGTCCTTGGTCGATTAGGGAAGCTAGGAGTTCAGGATCTTGATCTGAATGAATATGAAGGTGGGTTTGACTCATCAGACGAAGAGTTGAAGCATTTAGGCGGCCAGCGGAATTTACGAACTTACGATATTGGTTGTTGCTTCACACAGAGTTGATAGCAGGGGAAGTCATACATCCCGACGACATCGCAGTTCACTTTAAAGGTAAGTGTAGTCGTTACCTTTATGAAGTATTCTTAAAGCTGCTTCTGACCTCTGCGCCGTGTCATTCTTCCAGATATTGGCGGACTCGAAGACATCGTCTCTTCGCTTCAAGAGTCTGTTATTTACCCACTGACCTTCCCTGAGCTTTACAACTCAAGCTCTGGACTGTTATCCGCTCCGAAAGGGTACGCTATGTTCCTCCCCTCGTCTTGGCCGAATGAAAGTAAACCCCTTCACCTTCGTTTCTCATTCGGTCACTTCGATTTGACAGGGTTCTAATGTACGGTCCACCTGGATGTGGGAAAACTATGCTCGCAAAAGCTCTTGCTAAAGAGAGTGGTGCGACTTTCGTAAGTATCCTCAACTCATTTGACATTCTCTACCCCAACTGACTGACCTCCTCTCATGGCAGATTAATCTACCCATATCAGTGTTGACCAATAAATGGTTTGGAGAGAGTAACAAGATTGTGAATGGTTTGTTCTCGCTGGCGAGGAAGCTGCAGCCGTGCATCGTGAGTAGCATTATCCGCGTCTTGCCCCCGTTTCTTTCGTCTGACCACATGGAGAATCCCATGCCTTTTAGATTTTCATTGACGAAATTGATTCGTTCTTGCGTGAGAGGAGTGGCAATGATCATGAAGTAACGTACGGTCCTTACTTTCAAATTCGCTTCTCTGACGCGCTCTGATGATATTTGCTCGGCTTTTCGCAGCGCAATGATGAAGGCAGAATTTATGACCCTGTGGGATGGTTTGGCGAGTGGAGAGAAAACAAGAATTCTGATATTAGGTCAGACGGGCTTGATTCTGTCCTTTACTTTGGTTCAGCTCTGACGCAACCTTCGCTCAGAATAGGCTGCACAAACAGACCGAATGACATTGATGCTGCCATTCTCCGTAGGATGCCAAAAAGATTCTCTATCCGCTTGCCCAATGTATCTCAACGAACCAAGATCCTCAAACTCATGCTCAACCAGACATCTATCTCGCCTTCGCTGGACTTGGAAGACTTAGCTCTGAGGACAGATGGATTGAGCGGTAGTGATCTGAAGGAGCTGTGCAGGAATGCTGCAATGGTTCCAGTGAGAGAGTTTGTGAAGGCAAAGAGGGATCTCAGTGGTGGTGTGTTAGATGTCGAGAGTATGAAGGTTGAAGGCTCTCTGTCGGTCAGTGGCTTTTCTCCTAGTTCAGCTCTTGCCAGCGCCGTAATTGCTGACTTGACTTCTGGTGGTTCAAAAGGGTTTCAACCTACGACCGCTAGTTCTTGAAGACTTCTTCGCGAAGGAGCATGGTGCAGTTGGTGCTTCGAGAGATGTGCCAAGCGCTGATGGAGAAGGTCTGGATTGAGGGACTGGGCCGAGCGTGACATGGCTGGAGTCTGCGCCTTGCTCAACAAAGCATGACCAGGATCTACACCCCTCATATCGTTCAATGTTCGTTTGGGACTTTTGGGGACCTTTGGCTTATTTGATCCTGGACGATGTCAAGCAAAGAGCGTGGATCGATCGCGCCTAGCGGACAGTCGACCCAGAGTGAATCCTAGACGATGTATACACACCCCTTAGATATCTTTTCTCTATATCACTTCACCTTAGTTGATTCCACATCTATTTCTCAATCGCATGAAGGAGCGCTCTCACAAATACAGGCGACGTTGGAGCAAAGTCTGGAGCAACAGAGCCAGGATTTTCTTTCCTCCCGTTGTTCGTTCTCGCAATTTCTTGCTTTCTTGCTTACTCCCTAACCATCACAACCATCCCTATCTTTACTTAGCCATCCACACTACAATCCTTTCCATCTGGAACTAGTTGCTGTACAACCGTACCACAAACCAAAACATCCACAATGTCTTCTCGCGCAGCGTCGCCCTCGTCTTCCATGCACTATTCCTCTGCCCCCTCCAGCACGCCCACGACACCACCAGCCCAAGCCTCATCCATCAGACCCAAGTTTGCCATTGCCTCTCTCTCTCTGGGATCATGTTTGTACCACCAGCTGCCCCAAAAAATCCAGGTCTGCGCCGAGTTGGGTTATGAGGGCATAGAAATGTTTATTCCAGATTTCCAGGCGTTTGTTGAAGAAGTCACAAAAGGTCAGCATGCAGAAATATTCGAACAGCAACTTGGTCTCTCTTCCGTTCCATCCAAGGACGATCCATTGCTTGAAAACATTTGCGCCAAAGCACTTGCCGCACTCTGTCGCTCCCACAACCTCGAAATTCCAATCCTCCAGCCCTACAGAGATTTCGAAAACTTCAAGACTCCAGAAGAATTGAAGACGAAGCTTGGTGAAGCTGAGAGGTGGTTCAAGATCATGGGAGATATGGAGACGGACTTGCTGTTGGTTTGCTCAAACTTTGTGGAGGGTAATCCATTGAAGGACAGAGGAATCACTCTGGAGCAATATCAGGAAGAACAGAGGGTTGCTTTCAGTCAACTTGGTGACTTAGCTGCTAAATATAATGTCAGAGTTGGGTGAGTTGCGATTCTCCCTTGCGTTCGCGCGACGTCCTTTTTCCGCCAGATGCTAATTCCTCCGTCTGATTTCTAGTTACGAGCCTCTGGCTTGGGGAACCGTCATCAATCGATGGGATCAGGTCTGGCCAATTGTGGAGAAGGTCAACCACCCAAACGTGGGCATTATCTTGGACTCCTTCAATTCTCTGTGAGTTGTTCCATTCCCCGTCGGTGTGGCGTACCGCTCGACTTACATCTGTTTTGGCTTGGCTTTGCAGTGGACAACAATACGCAGACCCATCTGAACCAGATTTCAAGCGCCCAATCCCAATCTCTGACTTATATGCCAACCTCGATCTCTTGGCAACAACTATACCACAATCCAAACTCTTCTTCTACCAACTCGCAGATGCGCACCCACCACCCGAACAACTCTTCGACGCTCCAAATGCCCCAGCACGCATGCTATGGTCTAGAGCCTCTCGTCTGTTTCCATGTGAATCTGAGAGAGGTGCTTACTTGCCTGTCGAGTATTACACCCAGTGTGTGAGAAGAACCGGATACGACGGATGGTGGAGTTTGGAGGTCTTCAACAAGTCGCTTCACGTTGATGAAGAAAATGTTGTACAGGACCATGGTGAGAGGGGTTTGAACGGACTGAAGAACCTGTGGGCTGCTTGCACGAAGTAGATACAATGATGTATCGATGGCGCAGGCAGTTGAATTTCAATCTCCCAGTACTTCACTCACTGTAGTTATTACCATTTGCAACCAGTCACATACTTTGTAGAATCATTTAGATCGTACCTCTCAATTTCAATCGATAGACCAAATTTCAGCGAACTCTCAATGCGCCACAGACCTGGAAGGAAGTCGCCCTGTCGCAGGATATACAAACAGTCTCAGACCAGAAAAACCAGCACTGTCTTGCAATCTACAACCTGTTCTCTTCTGGACATAGACCAACGCCTCCTTCTTCACCTAAAAATCCCCCGTTCCACCAGAGAATGCCGGAGGCTCTCACCAGAGAAGAGCGAAAACGTTGCGTAAGTCCAGTCCAGTTCAGGTTCGTTAACTAGCTGAAACACCTTCTAATATCTCCGGTGACATGTCACGATGATGGATTCATCATTAGTGGGAATCAAGAGATCTCTACTTCTCTTGCTTGGACAAGAGTGAGACGGTAATTCCTGGAATGGAGAAAGGAGCTTGTAAAAAGGAAGACAAAAGTTATGCGAAGGATTGTGCGAAGAGTTGGGTAAGTCAATATTTCTCCACAGGCTTGGTCAGGCTATCGTTAAGGAAAGAAGGTTTCGGAGGATTGGTCGAGTCTCGATGAGGGGAATCGGGTAAAGGTCATGGTGCTTGATGCCAGATGCCCTTTTGTTTCCCAGTCAAAGAGACTATCAGTTAATGTCTTTCTTCTATCATATTTCTGCATGTTTTCCATATACATGGCTCCCTTCCCATCGCTGTTGCTGATGTTCTTCTGGCGCTGCTTTCTTAATCCCCAAGATCGAGTATTTCAATCAACGAAGAGTAGCAGAAATTAAGCAGAGGATAGATCTCACGCAATTCATGGATAAGGAAAAGAGTGGGAAAGCTAATGCTGGGTTCTAGAGCGACAACGGACGTGCATTACATCACAGATACAAAAAGCAACTATAAAAACTTTGGAAAACGCACTTCTCAACCCGCCAATCATCACGGAAGCTGTAGGAAAGAGTTTCATATATCGTGAAGTAAGGACTCGCAGACCTAGAGACCCACTACGGGTTTGTTGCGTTGGCGCGCGCAATATCGCAGCAGTGATGAATTATTAGGCTTGCTGTTAGCTGCAGTAAGAGACAAGACATACTAAGATAGAAAAATATACCAAGTGGTTCTACATAACGTGGCTGCCATTCACCTCAACAAAAAGCAAAGGACTAAAGAACACACATTGAAAAAGAAATGGAACCACGTCAGCATAACAGATGAAGACGTGCTAAGTACATACGAAGAGATAAATGTTATTGTGTATAAGAGATAGTAACGAAGAAGAAGTGTCCTTGTAGATGAAGTTTGGTAGAAACCCATCGCCCTGTTATTTTTATAATGTGATGTCTAAGTCCATCATTCTACGAGCATAGCAAGGTAGGTAATCTACCTTCTATGTTGAAGCAATTGATCTAGAAACCACCAGTTCTTCGGTAGTCTAAAAGAAAAGAGGGGGAAACCAAAGTCAACACAGCAGCACTGAACAAGAAGCCAAAGAGAAGGGAAAACATACATCTTTCGACAGTATCCTCTGGGTAGTTTCCTCCACTATCTCTGACAAGCCTAATAGCGTAAGGATCGTAGGGTTGTTCACCCTCGCGAGATTGTTGTTGCTGGTGGTCATGCGTTGGCTGAAGATACTCGGTTCGCTGAGAATCGTGCTCGTACGAGACACCCCATTCACCACTCTGAAAGCCGCAAAATGTGCTATGTGTTAGTACAAGTGTTGGTGAAGAATGAGTAAGAAGTAGAAGAATGACCTGCTGTCTTGCCCCCAGCATGCCAGAGTCTGAGTAGTGGCTTTCATCCGACTGCACACTTCCTGTGCTCAGTCGGTGATCAGCTAAACCCCCAGCGGAGAGATGACGAGGGATTGCAGATTTGGTTGGAGAGACTTGAGGTGGTGCGTTGAGAGAATACACATTGGCGGGAGCTGTGGCGTTGTTGTTGTAGCTAGCCGGAGTGTTGAAGGGGCTACCAGATTCATATGAAGAAGCTGAAACCGGTGATGATGATTGATGAGAGTGTTGAGATTGAGATTTGGCAGACGAAGCGACAAATGGTGCGTCTCCCCAAGCTGGGCCAACGGCGGCTTTCGCAGCCAACGGTGACGGCCTGTTGGGCTGGTAGTTGTTGCCCTTTGTTGGGCTGACGGGTGCTTCAGATTTTTGTGGAGATCGACCGGAGCCTGGTTGGTATCCCTTCTTCGTTGGACTTCTACCGCCCTGCTGTTGTTGCTGACCACTGTAAGCGGCTGCTCCAGCTACGGGAGCTGAATTGGCCAAGAGGCCGCTTTCACTACCACCACTAACGCTTCTCACACTTGGTGTTGGTTGGCCTGCTCCGGGTGTGTTGTTGTTTTTGTAGCTGGTAGGGCTCAGAGCGTGCTTCTCGTTTTGTCCACCCGCCCCCGCAGCCTTAGTTGAGACAGCTAGAGGAACACGGCCTGGCAATGTAGGTTGTACTTTGTTACGTCTATTACTTCTGGACGACTGTTGTAATGTAATGAACGTCAGCATATATCTGAGACTTCAACAGCATAGCGCAGTAGAAGGATGAACCACTAACCTTTTTAGGACCAGCACTGCTCCACCACCAATATAGGCCACCCGCAATCAAAACAATAACCACACCGCCGACTACTCCTCCAACGACAGCACCAACAGCTGTGACGCATTGATCCAAAAGAGGTAGAGCGAATAGGTGGTGTTATTTTTAGTGTTGAAATGGCAGAACAAGCGCGGTCAGTTTTCACAAATAAGCTAACCTAAGGCGAAGTGACGGTGCTTCGTAGACTCACGGAAAGCAGATGAGCTGGTATGTGATAAATATTGAGAGCGAAACGATGTTGTGGCCCGAAATGGTAGGAGAATCCAGAGGTTCCAGAGGAAGCGAGAACAGAGCAGAACAGCGTCAGCCCTACACAGTTCCATTCACAAGTTACAGTCCAACAAAGAAATAAAAGCGCATGGAGCCCTCTGCAAAATGGTAGCATGCGTACCAACGCAGAGTGGCAGAGAGCCGAAAGACGAAACACTGGGTCCACCCTCGTTTCTTTCCACCGAAAGAACATCGAGTTCTTTTCCCCAAAATCAAGGCAGTTGCTTTTTTGCGCTGAATATACGCCCTGCTAATTTTGCCATTATGATGTTTCGCTATCACCATCCTCTATCATCTGGGAAAGCAATAGAGATAGAACCAAAAAAAAAAACGAGGGGACTCACGTTGAGGACGACGAACCAGAGTCGTTATAATCGAGAGTGCTCTGCACGGTTACAATAGAAGCCCTTCTCTCAATCTCATTCAGCTCATATCCTGTCTCTGGTAGTATGAATGCTGTTGGTTCAGGCTCTGCTATTTGGCGAGCTGGTATATTTCTCCGGTGCCTAGAGTATGTTGTTGGGACGGGCACGAATACCATTTTTTTCTGCTGCTGAAACGAGTGAAGGGGAACCTTCTGGAAGTTGGGTATGATACTACTGATGAGATGATCTAGATTGGATTTTCAGCTTTAGGGAGTGTGTCGGATGTCAGAATGGCCGTTGGAACACAAACAAAGAGAAGGACCCAGGCAAGAGAAGGGAAGGTGGCGTTACTGGGGTTGAAGGTCAGAGACAAGGGCTCTCTTTGTTGAATGAGAGCAGGACTGTGATTAATCTTACTCCTCTCTGCTGATAGCAATGTACAGAGGATAAGCGGTAGACATGGTCTCAAGCTTTGATGCTGGTGACAAACCGAATACTAAACAGGGGCCCTGAGCAGGTGGTCTGAACTCGCAGCAAGAGGCCGACGCGTCCAAGTCTCTTGACTCGTGTGTGCCAAATTTCTCTCTGCTTCCTGATACTATGCAATTGAAAGCTAGGCTCCGATTAGATATCACGCTGAACCAGCACAGTTTACACCAAGGGACAATACAGAACAGAGGAAATAGGTAGTAGTACAGAGCTAAAGGCGTAAGGACACAAAGAGATACAACAGTGAATAGCGCGTGTTTTGATTCAATTATACTGCTCCAAAACTTTCCTCCTTATAATTTGCTTAGGTGCACGTCGCCCGGTCCAGAGTTTTAGCTGTTCATACCCTGTGGAACGAAACGCCAAGCAGCAAGGATAAATCAGGAACAGTCAACAAATCGCCAAACGCTCCTTACGTACCTTGTTCCAAGAGAACTTCAATACCTTCAACTGCAACCCATCCAGAATGCTCGCACTCCTTGGCCAGCTTCAGCAGCTTCGTCGATCGCGGCAGGTACGCCATTTCCATCGCGACACCTCCGCTCGGACTGAGATGCTCCACCCGGAGGCCAAGGTCAGGGATGGAAGGGTCTGACTTGTCAGTGTTTGTTGCTGGGATGGTGGAGATAATGATTGTCGGCATTGGTCGGATAGACAGAGGTCGATCGAGATCGTCGAGGATGTGAATCTTCAGGTAAGGTCCCAGCGCCGATTCGAACTCTTGAGCTATGTCCACCGCTTTTTGTTTAGTTCGATTCACAATCCAGATGTTTGAGACGCCCAGCTGATGAAGAGCATAGATTGCAGCTCGAGATGTTCCTCCAGCGCCGAGAATCAGTGCGGTTGTTGATGAGGTGACAGCGTTAGCCGGCGTAAGATTTTGAAGTACTAAAGATTGAATTGCCCTCCAGTCCGTGTTGTCACCATAAAACCCACCTCGAATGGGGACGATGGTGTTAACGGCGCCGATGGTTCGAGCGTGTCGTGATACTCGGTGCAACAAAGGAAGGACAGCTCGTTTGTAAGGAATGGTGACAGCAGCTCCACCAAACTCTGGTTTTGCAATCACGTCCCTCATAAGATGCTCAATGGTTTCTGTCTCGTGAGGGTAGAATGAATGCGGCAGTCCCAAAGCTGTGATGCAAAGTCAAGAGTTCATTAGCAGTCTAATATCCGAAGCAGAGACCAATGAAGTTCCAAACCACTCACTGGAGAAAGCAACTGTGTGAAGCAATGGACTCATACTGTGAGAGATAGGGTTTCCAAACAGGTAGAAAGATTTGGAAGGAAGTAATCCGGTGAGATAGAGGATGTTTTGAGAGTCGGCGAAAGAAATTTGACCAGGAGCCGCTTTGAACGGTAAGAGTGGATGTGAAACGGGTGAGAGGGTTGCATTGAGGACTCTTGATATTTTACCCTGAAGATAGATCATGGAGCATGTATTGTTAGCTCAGGGCCATAGGAAAAGGGATGACTGAAATTTACCTCAACACCCATGTTAATTGCCATCAGCGGAAGACCCTCTCTCTCAATACTTCCCGCGAAGTTCCTCAAACTCATGTTATCCTCAAAGCTCTTAGCTGTGTTGACAATCTTCGCAACATCGACTCCCAATCCCTTCATTCTGTCAAAGATGGCTCTCGTCTCTGGTCCAGTCCAGGACGTGGCACCCTTCCAATCGTGCCAAGAGCCAATGACCATCGTGTTTCCTTTACAAGACACTAGGTTCATGAAAGTTGCGATGGGTAGTAGGATTTCGAGATCGATGTATTCTACTCCGAGTCGAAGAGCATGATGGAACAGGCCGGCAAGTTTCTCTACAGCTGCTGCATCGGTTGGGTCTGGATATTTACCCCCCTGAGAGACAGATCGGATTGTATACATGATTGGTAACGTTGAATGTTTTTTCAGGGTTGCGATTTGAAAGGCAAGAAATGTCGGGTCGAGGGATGCCAAGAGATCGACTCTGAGCTCAAGTACGTCGATTCCAACTTCGATTTCACTCATCAACTTGACAACTTCACGAACATCTGGGAATGTAAGAGATAGAAAGTAACTTCGTGGTGCACCTGGGCCAATCGTGACTTGATTTGTGTCGACGCCATGGATGAACCTCAGTAGACGCAGGAGTGCGACTTCAACAGGTTTCAAAGCAGCTGTGACATCGACGGTGAAAGTTTGTGTTGACCCTGGAATTGTTGAGACAACTTGATTTGACGGGTCGGTCGGTACTGAAATGGCCAAGACCACCCCAAACGGTCAGTCTTTCAAGCCAAGCTGCAGCCCGGAAGAGACAAGATGGGACAAGGGAACAAATTTGAAACATACCAGTCAGAGAGACAAATTCAAAAGAACAGCATTCTCTGTAGTAGATCTCTCTTCTATCCCAAGCTTCTACAGCGGTGGCTGATATGTAAGACGGGAAGTGTGTGCTACGAGAAAGGAGCACGTCGAGCTTAGTTCAAAGCATGCTGCAACGAATGAAGCATAGGAGATGTACCTCTCACTGAGATACCTCAGCACCTGATCCTTCTCTCTCAATACATGAATGACAGGACCCGTCTGCTCAGCGAACTCTGCCAGTAGCTTCCTGTTCGATTCGACCTCAACGACACCACCACCACAAGCAATGACTTTGCCGGTCTTGTTACCCTTAAGGAGGTCCGAGAGGATTTGAGACTCCAACAATCGGAAAGCTGGGGGTGAAATTTAACGACATCCCACCGGTCAAAAGACAACAAGTGAGGGGCATATGAGAGAGGGAATTGAAATGGCGGATCAACGAAGCAGGAAGAGAGGGAAACAGAAAGCAATGGATTTAGTTGCATTGCCTAACAACAAGAGCCATGCAGTGCTTGAGCTCACCATCCCATCCATTTTCCTTCACAAAAGCGTAGATAGGTTGTTCCGCACGAATCTCGAACACAGCGTCTTTTTCGCCCACAAAGCAAGAAAAACAATCAGCCCACAGTCCTCGACGTCCTGTCTAGAAAGAAAAGATCATACCAGCATCTATAATCTCCCAGCCAAGAGCTTTTCCCGCAATGATGGCGAGCGTCGTCTTGCCAACGCCTCGCATGCCAATGAGGACAATGCTAGCCTCCTTCTCGTACCTCTGCCTCCTCTTCGCTGGACGAGGGGACGAGTTGGATGAGCCATTAGGCGAGGACGAACGGGAGGATGGAATCGACTTGGGTTCAACAAACATTGGTGGCCTTGAGAGTTCACCGGCAGTCTCAAAG